>OY720453.1:34107432-34132432 GCA_963082715.1 Harpalus rubripes | reverse complement strand
ACACTAGTAAGCTTAGATGTAAAAGGGGCTTTTAACGCTGCCTGGTGGCCTGCTATAATCAAAACGATGAAAGATTTCAATTGCCCAAAAAACTTGTACAATTTAACTAAAAACTACTTCTCCGACAGGAAAGCAGTAATGGAAATAAATGGAATCAAGATGGAAAAAGCAGTCAACAGGGGATGTCCGCAAGGATCTTGTAGTGGTCCTGGGTTCTGGAATTTGCAATATAATGCATTACTGAACTTAAACTACTCTACACATACGAAAGTTATAGCATTTGCTGACGACTTGATAATATTAGTTAAAGGAAAATCGAAACTAGAAGTTGAAAATATTGCGAATATGGAAATGCAAAAAATTATGAGTTGGGCATGTGACAATAAAATACAATTTAATGAAAGTAAGTCTAAAGTATTATTAATAACAAGAAGAACAAGTCAGCTAAAGCATAGAATTAAAATCTACTTGAATTACGAAATGATACCACAAGTCAACTCTCTAAAATATTTGGGAATAATCATGGATAATAAATTCCAATTCGATGAGCATGTTCAGTATATCACACAAAAATGTTGCAAATTAATCAACATTTAGCCAAATCTGCAAAAATTACATGGGGACTTAGGAGAGAAGCTATCAACATAATTTATAAGGGTGCAATACTTCCCATTCTTTCATATGCGATACCGGTTTGGATGAACGCACTCCAAAAGAAGTAAAATCAAAGAAGCATTGAAAGGGTCCAAAGACTAATGAATATAAAAATAATACGTAGCTACAAAACAATCTCATATGATGCATCATGTATATTAGCAGGAAATACACCAATTATAATAAAGTTGAAGGAAATAGCAGAAATCTACAGGAAATTGAAAGAAAATGAAGAAAATTTTGCAGCAGATGAAAAGGAAGAAAGAAGGAGAAAAAGTGCAGTGATCAGTGCAGAGTGTAAAGTTAGTGTGGAAAAATGGCAGAGTTATTGGGACAATAGTGCGAAAGGGGCTTTAACAAAAGAGTTTTTTCCTTGTGTAAAGAAACGGGTACGTACAAAGTTAAACTTATCGGCGGCAATGACAACAGTGCTGAGTGGTCACGGCAAACTAAAAAGTTACTTATATAGATTTAAAATAATTGACAATGAAGAGTGCATGTGTGGAGAAGAAGCTCATACAACAGAACACTTAATTTATAGGTGCAAACTATTAGACACAGAAAGAATAGCTCTTATGAATAAAATTATAGGTGCAAAAGGCCACTGGCCAGTAAATAAAAATGAACTAGTCGAAAACTACATGTCATAATTTAATGAATTTGTTAATAAAATAGATTTTGTAAATATTATATAATAATGTCATATATTGTTATTGTAACAATAGTTTTAATCAAAAATTGTAAAAAAATTAGAAGTTGATCACACCAAAGATTAGTTATGTTTAATTAATAATAAATGAGACTACCTGAATATTATGTTAATGTAAAAATGTAAATAAATATGTAAATATTATGTACATAGATATATAGTAGACTTTAAAATAGCATGTAATATTATGTACACACACACACACACACACACACACACACACACACACACACACAAACAAACACACACAAACACACACACACATACACATACACATACACACACACACACACACACACACACACACACACACACACAAACACACACAAACAAACACACACACACAAACACACACACACACACACACACACACACACACACACACACACACACACACACACACACACACACACACACACACACACACACACATAATATACCATTGCCTAATGAAATGTTTTTAAAATATGACAGGAAAAAGTTTCGCTGTTAGTTCTTAAAATAAATATAATAAACATTGTAAAGTAATTGTTTTGAAACAATTTTTACAATTTGGGTACGGACATTTTATTTTAATTCCTGCATTTTCGCATAGTAGTCCATTCGGAGAAGTTTCTAAAAAGTAATTTCACTATTTATGACTAGACCACATTATCGTACTTGTTGGCACGTAATTTCCTCAAATTTTTGCACCACATTTGTTATCTTTCCCATATTTTGTAGCTTTACTACCAAAAATTTCTGTATACAGTATGTTTTTAAAAACAATCATTTACTTTGTGAATACCAAATTTTAATTATTTATTCCCAGTAATTTGGGTTTTAGTTCTTGTTTGTGTGTAATGTCTGTAAATGGGCTAGTTAGTGGATTTGTTAATTTATTTCAATATCTATTAACAATAACAAAATTATTCCGTACCAGTCTAGAGACTATCATTTACTATGTTACTAGTTTTTGTTTGTATGAAGTTAATCCGTAAACGGACGAGTAAGTTAGTGGATTTGTTAATTTTGTGCATTTATTTCAATATCTATTAACAATAACTTTGAAAATGAACTATATGTGATCCCATATAAGTATTAAACGTAGATATAGACTATTTAGGCCTTAAGGATTAAGGATAAATTAGGTAAACAACGAATTTTTCACAAATTCTTTCATCGTTGTTTACCTAATTGATCCTTAAGGCCTAAATAGTCTATATCTACGTTTAATATTAACAATAACAACATTTCAATTCCGTACAAATCTAAAGACAATCATTTACTTAGCGAATACAAAATTTTAATTGTTTATAACCAATAAGTATGGTCAAGACAACTTGTTTAATTTTAGTTCTTTTGAATAATCTGTAAATGGGCACTTTTGGAATTTATATTCACTTTCCAATTTATTTATAACGGTATTTTAATTATGATTATAACAAGCAAATTATGTAAAATATAAGCATGAAAAATCACAGATTTTGTAATTTTAGTGAATTTCAACATTAAAAAATTTTTTACGCTGTGTCAGCGTAGATACATTCTCTTACTTTAATAATTACTATCGTAAAACAAAACGAAACTAGAATTTTACTGCAAATCAGATCCAAAACTTTAGCCCGAATGTTACGACTCAATCATTAAAATGACAAAGAACACTACAAACTTTACAGAGTAATAATGACCATGCGGCCAAACGGCCTTGACCCAAAACACACGAACAAGAACTCAGAAACTCTAACAAAAACGTGATGTCGTTAAAACTCACCCTAAACAAAAATAAATCTGACCGCTGTCCCCTTACACTTGTATCAAAAATTTAGAAAATCGAACACAAAAATTTAGCAGAGATGCTCTCTCTCTAATTCTCTCTCTCGCAGTGCTGCCATCGAATTCTAGAAAACTTCTCTACCCGGTAGTCTCTACAAATTTATCTACAATTATGAATGAGAATACTCGGTAAATACAACTGTACTACCGAGAGAGTTTTAAAGGCGGTAGTTTGTTTTTAAATAAAATTTATAAAAAATTAACAGTAAACTCGTAAAATGGAAGGTCACTCCACTCTCATGACAAAGTTAAAACCCGCAAAATACCTCTGAGTTACAATAAATTTGACGATATTCCGTTTGACCAACGACAGTTTTGTCATATAGCCCCTTCCGTACTAGTTTAAGGTCGTTCGTTCAATTTTAGAGAGTCAGCTCACTAAAGTAAGTCGTTTATTGTAAGTCGTTCACTTGATTGACTTTTCAAACGCATAAGTGCTCATGCGTGCTGTGACTGCTGTGCTCTCTTGCGCGAGTGTCCTTTGTTTTGAACGACCCGTAGCGTAGAGCGTAGCATTAGCTCAGCTCTATTCCCTGCTCCGTGCTTTATTTCGTGCAGCTGTGATACTGTGCTATTTAGCAAGCGGTGAGTCATGTGTGTTGTTTAATGAGCGATGAGCAGTCTAAAAGCACAGCACGTGAACGATGACACAGCGCGAGAACGAACGCACCGATAGTGTGAACTGGTGAGCCATGTACCGTACTGTGCGAACTAAAGAGCCGTTGGATCATGGCTCAATAAAGTGAGTCGTCCAAAATGAACGACTCGTTCATGAACGACACATCACTACTCCGTGCAAGAAAAAATGTTTAATTAAACAAAAAATATAAGTTAACAACCTTTCTGATTTTGGTGTGGCAGAGTGTTGCACAGTTAGTGTTTGTGGAAATTTGGAATTTTACATGCCATTGATTCCGCGTCATATTGTCCTCTAACTTTTCGAAGATATTGGCCTTTCGAATCCCAAACTTGCAATCAACTCCATCATGGAATACCCAAAAAGTAAAACAATTTAAATTACCAAAGAATATCGGGTAGGGATATAAGGGGAGGAATAAAAGAAAGTACTCAATCAAGTTTCCGGTACAGGTAGTAAAAATTATAAAAAAATTACAAGTCAAAAATTTAAAGGTTGGCGTTGGGCGCCAATTTTTGTGTGACAAAAGCGAGTATAAGATTTACCTAGCGTTGCGAGAAAAAAGCGGCGGCTAGCTGCGTGGGAATGGGTTTGAAATAGTACTTGTGGCCCGATCGTACGCCCGGCTTTACCTAGTCTTAAATAACTGAAAAATAAAATAAAAAATCTGATGGGGCCAGCACATTACTTTCCGTCAGTTCTATATATTTTGTATAAATTCCATACAAAAAGTTTGTTAGAATTGATTTTGTATTTGCAGAAAAAAAAAACACAAACTATGTCAAATGCGCTTGACAATGACATCTGTCTATAATTTTTTTAATAATATTAGCTGTTTCCATTATTAATGCATAGCTTTTTTTATAAAATTTAATTTCTTTACAATTTATTAACTCAATATCCATTGAATATAAAGTATAATATGTAATCAAATCCTATAGAGATAAAATAAAAACTGTTAAAATCGTCAAATTAGGGTACTTCCGATCGACCAATTACAAGCAAAATCTGTTCAGCTCTTCATATGGATGTAACGAAGAGGAATACGAAAGAGTTATCGACGTAGAAAAAAATCGTCACACACACACACACTCATACACACACACATCATCGTAAAAATAGTGAAATCGCATTTCAGGGACCCTAAATCGTTCTCATTCATTAAAAACTCACCACCGAATTTTTTGACCAAAGTCAATATCTTCCTTACGTAAAAGTGGTGCGGAAGGTAAAAAATTATTAACTTTGGAATAGGTCCCAAATCCTATCTGAGGCGCCAGACCTGGAAAAGGGATAAGTATGTGCAGGGCTTTTAGATAAAGAAATAGACAAATGTAAAAATAAATAGGAGTTTATTACAAAACAATATAAAAAAAATACTCACATTACAAAGTTGATTCCAACCGAGTCCTTTGAGCTGGACCTGATACCATCCGTAATTTTTTCCCTCGTACGCTGCTGGTGAGCCTTCAAGCGGCTGATAGGCGACATTGAAGCAGTGTTACTTGGTAGGAAGCTCTCCTCAAGGACCGCTCTAAACTGGCCACAAAAGAACAGATGTTCATCCTTCGTAAAAGGCTAGTTGGAAGGGTCCTGTACCAACAGCCAGGTCCCTTCACCGCTTCAGAAACACGGCGTTGGTGGCAACGTTGGTCGTCCAAGAGCAGCGGGCCAAAATTTTCCGAGCGGGGGCACCAGGCTCGTGGACACTCCTACTTTTGCCTAAAATCAAGTAAAACCAGCAATAACAACATAGACAGTGTATACAGAAACTTGAAGGGCTGGGTATTTCAGTAACTAAAAAAAAAACTATTAGCGCTCAGTGGAAACAATGATTTTTTAAAAGTGCTATTTATAAAGTCCGTTCTTCCTAGATAATATAATATAAAATCGACAACATAATACATCACTTTAAAAAAGACATTTTGGTGGGTAATACTACAATCGGATAAGAAGGGGGTACTTAAGGAAACACGGTTGTGAGAATAATAACTAGAGACAGTAAATTTATGAGCACAACAACGGTTGAACTCGAAACAAATATATACTTAAAAAAAATTAAATTTGATTACATTTGATCCCAAATCCGAATTCGCGTCAATAGACAAAAACTCATAATTTTATCCCGACAAGCACAATACAAAAAATAGACCTCACGATTGTCTAGCTAATACAATCGGAAACAAGTCCACAGCTCTCAACTCAAACCCAACAACATTCACACAACATGTGGAAACAGGATAGGAAAAGAGACGGGAAGAAGAAAAATCCGTTACGCCTAAACTACTAAATGATTCAAGGAGGCCCCGGACAAAAGGGAAATACATACATACATACATACATACATACATACATACATACATACATACATAATCACAAGCGCTGCCACGCACCCACGCACACAGACGTTATCGTAAAAATGTTAAATCGTATTCTAGAGGCCTTAAAATATGCTTATTCACTAAAATCTGATGTGATTTTTAGCATGATACCAATACCTCTCCTTCTTACGCGGGAGTGGTAAAAAACCATAAAACATACTGGAAATAAGCAATCTTTGTAAAACAAACGAAAAATTAAAAGTGGTGCGATAATTTTGTACAGCAGTTTAGATATTAATATTAAACAGGAGTAATATGATACGAGTATATTATTTGAGGAAATATGTAATTTTTACCTGTTACATCCAAACGGTGTACCAGTTTATTCTTCATTGTTCCAAGTTTATAGTAATGATCAAAAAATTTTTCTTCCGTATAACATTTATATCCAAAAAAATGCACAAGTATATTAAACTTCTTTAACAATTCACTGGCTGATATGGGGTACCACTTTACAGCATTTAGTATTGTTTGCCCAAATTTTCGTAAACAACCCATCTTTGAAATTTACGTCAGAGAGCAATGAAATACTTTATATATGTAATTATTAGGATATGTTTTTAATATTAGTTAATGTGTATTCGATCACTAATCAAAATTTGTTGATATAAATTATTACTAACTATATCATAAAATAAGATCTTAATTACTTTATGGAGTAGACAATTCGCATAATACATCAATTTATAAATACAAATAATCAACTAAAATAATTTTGATATTATTTAGTTGATATGTAAAAAAATCTAATTATAATCGGAACAATCCCATATGAGAGTGACGTCATAGCAACGTCATCAAGTAACCAATAATTATGACATACAATCTACTGATAGATATGTGAAATATGCAAGAGAGAGAAACTCATTTTGTTATCCTTGATTAAATTCACATGATTTGCGGTAAGCCATATAATGTTAGTAAAGTTGAGGATTATAACAAATCAAACAACTGTTTCCTTTTAAATTATTACATTGAACCGTGTCTCTAAAGGTTTACAACTCAACTGACTACTTGTTCTTCCTTTATTGGCGGCCAGCCGTGGTCTATGATGTAACGATGTAGTTACGTTGGCGTTTGCCTGGGCTACAGATATTAATGTACAATAATTACCAATTATAACAGTCATCACTTAACACGGCCATCCCGCAAACTGCGCCCTCGCACAGCTATCTTTAACAGAGTTGCAAAAACATAATATTATTTAAAGTACATCCATCTAATTGCTTATACTCTGCAGAAATGAAGCGCTATGAAGCTTGAACCCACCATCTAAGGTCCAAACAATGGCTGTTTAATCTACAATCAAATCAAATCAACTCTGCGCTACCAAGGCCCAAAACGAACAAATCAATTCAACTCGGCGCTACCAAAGCCCACAACAAACAAATCAAATCAACTCGGCGTTACCCAGGCCTAAAACATACATATCAAATCAACTCGGCGCTACTAAGGCCTAAAACAAACAAATTAATTCAACTCGGCGTAAATCAAACATTCCAATTCAAGTCGGCGTACAATCATTTCATTTTAACTCGGCGTATAATCATTTCATTTCAACTCGGCGTTTAATCATTTCATTTCAATTCGACGTAAAAGAAACATTTCAATTCAAGTCAACGGTGCGAAGGCTTAAAACAAATACTTCTATTTAAATCAACGGTACGAAGACTAAAATAAATATTTCAATGAAAATCCTTGCTCAGACCCAGAGCCCACTTCAATCCAGTACCATATTCTCACATCAATTTTATTAATTTCCTGAGCCATTTTAATCCAGCATTACAATAACCAAACTTGTAATCTTTATTCCTGTTTTCTTTTTCACTGAGCTCGTGCAATTCACCAGACTCCTTATTCTAAAACATATGGCATCCAATCTGCAGTTACGCATAAGGCGCCATAGGCGTACAACAAGGCTTGATACAAAACGTTACTGGCTTTCAACATGTCTTGATGTTAAGCGTAACTAGCTTCTAATATCCAAACCAAAACGATCACCAAAGGTTTAACTTCCTATAAATGTTTAGATTCATATCGCTATACTTCCCACAACAAGGAACCATAAAATGATCATCAACATTTTCCTAACTCTTGTAAAATCTGCTCCTGTGGGGCTAATGTGGTTGGAGTTCCACCGATGTCCCTCACTGAATTTTTGCTTGCATCCAGTAAAGCAAGTGAATGGATTAAACCATAATCTAAAAGAAGTCGACGGCCCTCAGCGGCCATGGGATACGACTTACACTCGCATATTGTGTTACTTGTCACTAACATATAGACTAGCTTTCAGACTACAGATAAAACATGTTTCACAGTCACACCCTAAAACATAAAACAACAAAATGTAAAAATTTATTATATTTGTAAAAAAATCTAAACCGCTCGTTCATCCTGACATTAATTTCATTTGTTTAGATTCAAGTAAATTTTCTTAGTCCGATGTACTTGCTAATTTCCACGATTAACGGTAACGGTTGTGTATTGAAACATGAGGCAATAATAGTTTTAAATGTAAAATAGTATCATTCTTAATTATTATTATGTGCTTAGAAGTGCAAAATGTGCTTAATCAAGCATTGAACTCAGTCTGCCATAATCTCTTTAAATTTCATGTACCATTGGGCCAAACCTTCTAATAAATTAAAGTTGCCAAAAACATTAACAGTTTCAAAAAAGAACCAAAATCTTTTCTTTTACAATACAGTCCTCACAATATTGGCGAATATGTGAACTTGCAACTCATACAATGTTGTTCATATTCCCCGCTTATGCCTTGTATGTACCCATATAATATTCATTGTAGCCGTATCAACAGCAACAAATTGATCATCATTACTACCACTATTATATTCGTATTTTCCAATTGTAAATTCCATCTTTGTATCCCGTGTTTCTTTTTAATCTAAAATTACTGGACTGTACAAATCAATGCTAAGAAAACCTAATAAAAAAAAATGGTTGCAACTAATCCAGCCAATCTTTACATAATAAACCATTAGAATGCGTTGAAGAATTTTGCTATTTAGGTAGCATCGTAACAACGGGCGCAGGGGCTTAAATAAATGTAATTGGTATAATAACAAAAACAAATATGAAAAACAAGCATTTCATATAATGAAAATATCTGAAACTCAACAAATCAAAACACACTAAACTTAGGATTTTTATCAAAAACGTTCAAATTGCTCTCCTCCTCCTATATGCATGTAAAACCTGCAAGGTCGCCAGAAAATATGAATACGATTATTTAAGTAACTCTGTTTTAAGAAATTTGCACTTGTTCTTTTATCGCTGTTAAATTACTAAATAAATGAGAATCTTGATCTATTACGTCCGGTTCAATAATATCAAGAAAAACTAGTTTAACTACATTTTTTTCCTTCCAAGAATCCCTCATCAAAAAAACTGGACCTAATATGAAAAATAAGAGAAAAAAATTGAACAAAGCTACTTTAAAAGAAGCTGATTGTATCTTGCATCGTGCAATAAAAACTGTTCATTTGAAGATCGCTTTTGAATTCGTTAGTAACGAGTTTAAGACTACCAACAAATTCAAAATTACCAAACCAATTAGTTGCATCGCCAGTCAGCAATTATGAAACTGCTAGCTCCACCTCAGTGCTTGCCAATACTTTAACCAATCCGGCTATTGTGGTCTACGATATACTTGATATAGTGACTCTTTCACTTTGATCTAGTTGACAATACACCTCACGGAACACTTCACAATAAAACGTTTAAACAAAATCACCAAACTTATGTGCAACACGATTGATCCCACTTCTGATGTTAGGTATAATGTGTAACAGAACTCGTTAGTAGTTTAATTGCTGTTACTTTGTTTTGAAACAAATCACAAAATTATCGTTTGATTACGAATGTTTGTAAAATTTCTATACTTACGGTTACCAAAGTTAGCTGCCAACTAGACAAAGAGGAAAGTGAAGATATATAAAAAATATAGTCAGCTAAATAATCTTAAATTGTAAAATTTATTCAATAATAATAATAATAAAATAATGTTGGCAGACTATTTATACCAACAATAAAAAGGTGTACGACAGTTATAGTTATTTCGGACACAACTTATGCACATTCAAACGAAAGTTGCAAAACTCCAGTTTTACAGAAATAATAATAAAACGGTTATAATACACATAAATTGTACAAATAAAATTTATAAGCTTACTTACAATTAAACATTTCTGATGAGGGCAGATGGCTGCTTGGCCGAAGGTCTCACAATAACCACGAATATCAAAAACACTACAATGACTACGACTTATCTCAGAGAAAAAGAAACAGAACGTCGAAATGTCTGAACGACCGACTGACTGAATGACTGAAGGCCTTAATGAATCTCGCGGGTGTGTGTATGTGTTATATCCTCTGCGAGAGTAGTGGAAAAGTTCCAAATAACTTCCTCACGGGGGTAGAAACGCTAGCAGCGTCCGGTATCTGCACAACTCATCATCTCGCAGAGCCAAGACTCTTAAAAATTATATGATCTTAGGGATTGTGAGACTTTGACCAGCGATAACACACATCTTAGCGTGAGAATTCCAAATTTACGAAAATATCATGGTTTAGGATTTCATACTGTTACAAATGTTAGTAAAGTTGAGGATTATAACAAATCAAACAACTGTTCCTTTTTAATTTATTATATTGAACCGGTTCACTATAGGTTTACAACTCAACTAACGTAGTTATGTTAACATTTGCCTGGGCTACAGTAATTAATGTACTGTAATTAGCAATTATAATAATCATCGCCCAACATAGATGGGTTTTTTCGATTAATAGAACGTGATTAGTTATGTAAATTTAACTAGTTTTTTAAATAATAAATTTATATATTTATTGAAATGAAAATTTCATATTTGCATTTGAATTTGTTTATATTTTTATACACAAATACATACAACAGCAAAATTAAAGGAACACAAAAATTTTTTATTTTGCGTTGTTTTTTGATAATTTATTTGACTGAATTTGTTAGCGGCAAATTCACACTGCAAAGACTTGTGTCCGATGTCGCCTGAGGCCCGGGACACACTATGTGTTTTGGCGGGACCGGTAAAACCGTATCCGGCTAAACGGGATGGATCGTACAGCGTCCACATATATCCCGCTAAACAGGACGGCAGCAATGACAACGCGTTTCAGACAGAGCCAGACCAACATTTGATCAGTGTAGAGACCAAATTTATACGTTGTCTATTAAAAAACAAAACTAGACCCTTGTGAATACTCACATTATCTCCAACGTATTGTAGTTGTCATGCGGCAAATTGAACGTCCCATCAAATTTATACGTTGTCTATTAAAAAACAAAACTAGACCCTTGTGAACACTCACATTATCTCCAACGTGTTGCAGTTGTCATGCGGTAGTATTCGGCAACCGGACCGCAACCGCATCAGTGGGGACGCATTCATTTAAAATAATAAGGCTCGGGCAACACTATGCGTGGATAAATTGGATATTTTTTATTTACCTTCTCCATAGTAACGCATTGTTTGCAATATTTTTGAATTGTCAAATAAATTTATCTTCAATTGTCAGTTTATTACTTGAAGAAGAAACGAATTCACGATTTAGACATATATCTAAAGACAAAATATTGAGTCAAATAGAAAATGCGGATCCGACAACACCAGGAAAGGCAAAAATTCTATTTGGAATCAATTTACAGATTGCTGCTATGGAGTTAACAATGACAGTTTAAAACGTCAAAATTTAATAAAAGATAATAATGATGTATGAAACGCGTAAAGTGTAAATAAACACATTTTCATTACAATAAAGGTTCATTTGTATGATTTTTATGTGCAAAAGAATAAAAATGTAAAATATTTGACTAACAATGCAAATCCTTTCTCTTTACAATGAATTTTTAAAAAAACGAAGTAAATATTTAATGAGATTGAAATGCTATTCACTCCTGGAATTCTAACTAGTTTTTGACCAATAATGGTGCAATGTGAATTCTGAGAAATTTCATCCCCGGTGTCTGCTTTCTTGTTGTTTTGTGATTATCTATGCTTCGCTCCCGAATGTGAGTTTTGGTACTGCAATTGTTTTGTAAAATTTTATTTGTGTATTTTTTCTTGTTTTATATTTTAGGTTTCGGTTTATAATTTCGCATATACTTTTGAATCTGTTTAGCTTTTGTTCGACATCATTGCAATAATCGTATGTTACATCGCATCCCCTATTTTAAGTGTTGAACTTCTTCTAAGGTTTTATTATTTATTACTATTTTATCACTGGGTTAGTTCCCATAAAGGCCATAGTTTTGGTTTCTTTAATTGATATCTTCATGTTATATTTTTCGCAAGTTTCCTGTAGTTGTTATACGCCTTTTTGAAGTTTATCTTCAGTCAGCAATTATAGCTAAATCGTCTGTAAACGGTGTACTTATTCAGATAAATTCCTTCGTTGTATTTTGATTTCCATTCACGCATGATGTCTACGAAATACATAGAAGAGGGTTGGAGAAATACAACATCCCTGTCGAACTCCTTTGTTCGTTAACATAGTATTTTTGTGTTATAATTTTAAGGTATATATATATATATATATATATATATATATATATATATATATATATATATATATATATATATATATAGAAACTTTCTGTATGGAATTTGTACAAAATACATAGAACTACACGGAAGGTAGTGTACTGGAAATATAGAATCTTTCGCAAGAAACTTTCGGTATTGAATTTGTTTAAAATTCATAGAACTGACGGAAAGTAATGTGCTGGCCACATCAGGATTTTTACTTCAAATATTTAGAACTGAAACAAGAACTAAAGAAAAATTGATTGTTAACCCTGATCTATAGTGAACAGGAATTAAAAATACATAATCAATCAATGAAGTAAGCAAAGCATAGTCCAGTAAAAATAGACAAAAAAAGTTTAAACTTCGGAAAAATTCGCATGGAACTGAAAATTGATGCATACCTTAAATACATCATTATAAATGAAATGTCAAAAGTTCTTATCGATCCTACATCTACTAAAAATTATTCAAGGTCAAATGTCAAAAAAAAGTTTTTCGAAAATATCTGTTAAATAGTAAGTGTTATTGTAGAAATCGCTCATACAATGTTTGTAGAATATGCGATTCTTTACAAAAAAAAGTCTTACTTTAGGTTTGTTCGTTTCGTTACTTTGCGTCTACGGTTTACTGCCGCTTCCATATAATTTGTATTGAGGCGGCAGTAAACCGTAGACGCAAAGTAGCGAAACGAACAAACCTAATATCGTCTTTACCGTAATTTACGAATAGAATATGTAGGTGGCGTATTTACGATTTTCTTCTGGGAGGGTCCGTCGTTGGCAGTAATCGTTCGTGCACCAAAATTTTGGGGAGGCCCGGTGTCCAGGATATGGAGAAAAAAGGTATGCATTTAAGACACCCAAAAGTCAAAATTCTGTCCAAAACTACATGATGAGGTACATTAAAACTGTTTGTGTCAATCGACGCGGGTATTTGCCTAGTTTGCTAAAATTCATTTTACTACATTCAAACCAGGGGCTTTTGACTTTTAGCACATGAACCAAAATTTTTAAAAATATTACGAGATAATGTACATTTAATATTTTTGCGGTGTTTTATGCACTATAATCTAAAAATTACGAAGACTTTTTTTAACACACAGGATAGAGGGCTTTTGCTTTTAAGACAAACAAAAAAGAATTCATGTAAAAAATTACCCAATATGAGATGAATTAAAAATTGTTGATGCCTAATTTTCGAAATACATTCTAAATAATCAAAATAGAGTCTTTTTGCGTATTACAAATAAACACAAACGGTAAAACTTTTAAAGACATGAGTAGGTATAAAATAAAAAGCTGCTTATTATATAAGAACTGGGATATTTATTAAAGCCAAAAATGAAATCAATATTTATATTACATATCGTCGAATAATTCGTCATTAAACTCGGATTGAGCCTCTTCTTCTTCATCTGATTCGATTATTGCACATTCTTCGATGTCGCTTAGTGACTGCGGCAGAGAGTCTTTACTATTCCAAGATGGAATGTAAATATTTCCATCTTCTGCCAAAATCCAGCCATTACTCTCTGGAGTTACTAAAGGTAAAGTGTTGGTATTACTTGCATTATTTCTCATTTTGCAGACATAATTGCATCTTATCAATCAAGCAGGGTATTTTGATATGTTGGAATGGTTTATCTGAGCTCTTTGGTATACTAGATTTGAAGATTTTTAGACGAGCTTTGTTTTTTTTCTGTTTTTTTGTCCATAAATTTCACATATAACCCGTTCCAATGACTTATGTAGATATTTCATCTGAGATTTTACTTGTCATAAAAACAGCGTGTATCAAGACGCACTTGTATCTCTGGGTATTACAAGAAAATCAAAAGCCCCCGATTCCTATGTCTTAAAATTAATTTTAGCAAACTAGGCAAATAACCGCGTCGATTGAGACAAAAAGTTTTACTGTATCTCATCATATATTTTTTGGACACCATTCTGACTTTTGGTTGTTTTAAGTGCATTAAGCCTTCGATTTTTGTCTTAAAATGTCTATTCATGATCTTTGAATAATAGTGCATAAAAAACCGCAAAAAGTTAGAATGTACCGTATGTCGTCATTTTCAGCCATTTTTCAAATTTTGGTTCGTTTCTTAAAAGTCAAAAGCCCCTGATTTCTATGTCTTAAAATGAATTTTAGCAAACTAAGCAAATACCCGCGTCGACTGACACAAAATGTTTTAATGTACGTCATCATATAGTTTTGGACAGCATTTTGACTTTTGGTTGTCTTAAATGCATTAAGCCCCCGATTTTTATGTCTTACAAAGTGTATTCGTGATCTTTGGATAATGGTGCATAAAATACAGCAAAAAGTTTGAATGTACCTTATCACGTAATTTTCAGCCCTTTTTCAAATTTGGGTTCGTATCTTAAAAGTCAAAACCCCTGATTTCTATGTCTTAAGATAAATTTTAACAAACTAGGCAAATACCCGCGTCGGTTGACTCAAAAAGTTTTAATGTACCTCATCATGTAGTTTGGACAGCATTTTGACTTTTGGGTGTCTTAAATGCATTAAGCCCCCAATTTTTATTTTTTACAAAGTGTATTTATGCTCTTTGGATAATGGTGCATAAAATACCGTAAAAAGTTTGAATGTACCTTATCACGTAATTTTCGGTCCTTTTTTGAAATTTTCTTTCGTGTCTTACATGTCAAAAGCCCCCGGTTTCTATGTCTTACAAGGTATATTAGCAAACTAGACACAAGCCCGCGTTGAATGGCACAAAAATTTGAATGTACCTCATCACGTAATTTTTGGCCCTTTTTTAAATTTTGAAAATACTACCATGGCGTAAAGCCCCCGGTCCGACTTGTAAGACACGATTATTTTTATATGGGGGCCAATCCGTACCTTACACCAAGGTCAAACCTTTTGTACCTTATCGTGACTTTTGATAGCTGGGCTCCCGGTCTATATAGAGACTATGAGCGTACGTGAAGACAATCAAGGCAGTGTAGTGCGTATATATATATATATATATATATATATATATATATATATATATATATATATATATATATATATATCATAGTCTCTATATAGACCGGGAGCCCAGCTATCAAAAGTCACGATAAGGTACAAAAGGTTTGACCTTGGTGTAAGGTACGGATTGGCCCCCATATAAAAATAATCGTGTCTTACAAGTCGGACCGGGGGCTTTACGCCATGGTAGTATTTTCAAAATTTAAAAAAGGGCCAAAAATTACGTGATGAGGTACATTCAAATTTTTGTGCCATTCAACGCGGGCTTGTGTCTAGTTTGCTAATATACCTTGTAAGACATAGAAACCGGGGGCTTTTGACATGTAAGACACGAAAGAAAATTTCAAAAAAGGACCGAAAATTACGTGATAAGGTACATTCAAACTTTTTACGGTATTTTATGCACCATTATCCAAAGAGCATAAATACACTTTGTAAAAAATAAAAATTGGGGGCTTAATGCATTTAAGACACCCAAAAGTCAAAATGCTGTCCAAACTACATGATGAGGTACATTAAAACTTTTTGAGTCAATCGACGCGGGTATTTGCCTAGTTTGTTAAAATTTATCTTAAGACATAGAAATCAGGGGTTTTGACTTTTAAGATACGAACCCAAATTTGAAAAAGGGCTGAAAATTACGTGATAAGGTACATTCAAACTTTTTGCTGTGTTTTATGCACCATTATCCAAAGATCACGAATACACTTTGTAAGACATAAAAATCGGGGGCTTAATGCATTTAAGACAACCAAAAGTCAAAATGCTGTCCAAAACTATATGATGACGTACATTAAAACATTTTGTGTCAGTCGACGCGGGTATTTGCTTAGTTTGCTAAAATTCATTTTAAGACATAGAAATCAGGGGCTTTTGACTTTTAAGAAACGAACCAAAATTTGAAAAATGGCTGAAAATGACGACATACGGTACATTCTAACTTTTTGCGGTTTTTTATGCACTATTATCCAAAGATCATGAATAGACATTTTAAGACAAAAATCGAAGGCTTAATGCACTTAAAACAACCAAAAGTCAGAATGGTGTCCAAAAACTATATGATGAGATACAGTAAAACTTTTTGTCTCAATCGACGCGGTTATTTGCCTAGTTTGCTAAAATTAATTTTAAGACATAGAAATCGGGGGCTTTTGATTTTCTTGTAATACCCAGAGATACAAGTGCGTCTTGATACACGCTGTTTTTATGACAAGTAAAATCTCAGATGAAATATCTACATAAGTCATTGGAACGGGTTATATGTGAAATTTATGGACAAAAAACAGAAAAAAAACAAAGCTCGTCTAAAAATCTTCAAATCTAGTATACCAAAGAGCTCAGATAAACCATTCCAACATATCAAAATACCCTGCTTGATTGATAAGATGCAATTATGTCTGCAAAATGAGAAATAATGCAAGTAATACCAACACTTTACCTTTAGTAACTCCAGAGAGTAATGGCTGGATTTTGGCAGGAGATGGAAATATTTACATTCCATCTTGGAATAGTAAAGACTCTCTGCCGCAGTCACTAAGCGACATCGAAGAATGTGCAATAATCGAATCAGATGAAGAAGAAGAGGCTCAATCCGAGTTTAATGACGAATTATTCGACGATATGTAATATAAATATTGATTTCATTTTTGGCTTTAATAAATATCCCAGTTCTTATATAATAAGCAGCTTTTTATTTTATACCTACTCATGTCTTTAAAAGTTTTACCGTTTGTGTTTATTTGTAATACGCAAAAAGACTCTATTTTGATTATTTATCAACAATTTTTAATTCATCTCATATTGGGTAATTTTTTACATGAATTCTTTTTTGTTTGTCTTAAAAGCAAAAGCCCTCTATCCTGTGTGTTAAAAAAAGTCTTCGTAATTTTTAGATTATAGTGCATAAAACACCGCAAAAATATTAAATGTACATTATCTCGTAATATTTTTAAAAATTTTGGTTCATGTGCTAAAAGTCAAAAGCCCCTGGTTTGAATGTAGTAAAATGAATTTTAGCAAACTAGGCAAATACCCGCGTCGATTGACACAAACAGTTTTAATGTACCTCATCATGTAGTTTTGGACAGAATTTTGACTTTTGGGTGTCTTAAATGCATACCTTTTTTCTCCATATCCTGGACACCGGGCCTCCCCAAAATTTTGGTGCACGAACGATTACTGCCAACGACGGACCCTCCCAGAAGAAAATCGTAAATACGCCACCTACATATTCTATTCGTAAATTACGGTAAAGACGATATTAGGTTTGTTCGTTTCGCTACTTTGCGTCTACGGTTTACTGCCGCCTCAATACAAATTATATGGAAGCGGCAGTAAACCGTAGACGCAAAGTAACGAAACGAACAAACCTAAAGTAAGACTTTTTTTTGTAAAGAATCGCATATTCTACAAACATTGTATGAGCGATTTCTACAATAACACTTACTATTTAACAGATATTTTCGAAAAACTTTTTTTTGACATTTGACCTTGAATAATTTTTAGTAGATGTAGGATCGATAAGAACTTTTGACATTTCATTTATAATGATGTATTTAAGGTATGCATCAATTTTCAGTTCCATGCGAATTTTTCCGAAGTTTAAACTTTTTTTGTCTATTTTTACTGGACTATGCTTTGCTTACTTCATTGATTGATTATGTATTTTTAATTCCTGTTCACTATAGATCAGGGTTAACAATCAATTTTTCTTTAGTTCTTGTTTCAGTTCTAAATATTTGAAGTAAAAATCCTGATGTGGCCAGCACATTACTTTCCGTCAGTTCTATGAATTTTAAACAAATTCAATACCGAAAGTTTCTTGCGAAAGATTCTATATTTCCAGTACACTACCTTCCGTGTAGTTCTATGTATTTTGTACAAATTCCATACAGAAAGTTTCTATATATATATATATATATATATATATATATATATATATATATATATATATATATATATATATATATATACCTTAAAATTATAACACAAAAATACTATGTTAACGAACAAAGGAGTTCGACAGGGATGTTGTATTTCTCCAACCCTCTTCTATGTATTTCGTAGACATCATGCGTGAATGGAAATCAAAATACAACGAAGGAATTTATCTGAATAAGTACACCGTTTGCAGACGATTTAGCTATAATTGCTGACTGAAGATAAACTTCAAAAAGGCGTATAACAACTACAGGAAACTTGCGAAAAATATAACATGAAGATATCAATTAAAGAAACCAAAACTATGGCCTTTATGGGAACTAACCCAGTGATAAAATAGTAATAAATAATAAAACCTTAGAAGAAGTTCAACACTTAAAATAGGGGATGCGATGTAACATACGATTATTGCAATGATGTCGAACAAAAGCTAAACAGATTCAAAAGTATATGCGAAATTATAAACCGAAACCTAAAATATAAAACAAGAAAAAATACACAAATAAAATTTTACAAAACAATTGCAGTACCAAAACTCACATTCGGGAGCGAAGCATAGATAATCACAAAACAACAAGAAAGCAGACACCGGGGATGAAATTTCTCAGAATTCACATTGCACCATTATTGGTCAAAAACTAGTTAGAATTCCAGGAGTGAATAGCATGTCAATCTCATTAAATATTTACTTCGTTTTTTTAAGAATTCATTGTAAAGAGAAAGGATTTGCATTGTTAGTCAAATATTTTACATTTTTATTCTTTTGCACATAAAAATCATACAAATGAACCTTTATTGTAATGAAAATGTGTGTTATTTACACTTTACGCGTTTCATACATCATTATTATCTTTTATTAAATTTTGACGTTTTAAACTGTCATTGTTAACTCCATAGCAGCAATCTGTAAATTGATTCCAAATAGAATTTTTGCCTTTCCTGGTGTTGTCGGATCCGCATTTTCTATTTGACTCAATATTTTGTCTTTAGATATATGTCTAAATCGTGAATTCGTTTCTTCTTCAAGTAATAAACTGACAATTGAAGATAAATTTATTTGACAATTCAAAAATATTGCAAACAATGCGTTACTATGGAGAAGGTAAATAAAAAATATCCAATTTATCCACGCATAGTGTTGCCCGAGCCTTATTATTTTAAATGAATGCGTCCCCACTGATGCGGTTGCGGTCCGGTTGCCGAATACTACCGCATGACAACTGCAACACGTTGGAGATAATGTGAGTGTTCACAAGGGTCTAGTTTTGTTTTTTAATAGACAACGTATAAATTTGATGGGACGTTCAATTTGCCGCATGACAACTACAATACGTTGGAGATAATGTGAGTATTCACAAGGGTCTAGTTTTGTTTTTTAATAGACAACGTATAAATTTGGTCTCTACACTGATCAAATGTTGGTCTGGCTCTGTCTGAAACGCGTTGTCATTGCTGCCGTCCTGTTTAGCGGGATATATGTGGACGCTGTACGATCTATCCCGTTTAGCCGGATACGGTTTTACCGGTCCCGCCAAAACACATAGTGTGGCCCGGGCCTCAGGCGACATCGGACACAAGTCTTTGCAGTGTGAATTAGCGCTAACAAATTCAGTCAAATAAATTATCAAAAAACATCGCAAAATAAAAAAAATTTGTGTTCCTTTAATTTTGCTGTTGTATGTATTTGTGTATAAAAATATAAACAAATTCAAATGCAAATATGGAATTTTCATTTCAATAAATATATAAATTTATTATTTAAAAAACTAGTTAAATTTACATAACTAATCACGTTCTATTAATCGAAAAAACCCATCTATGTTGGGCGATGATTATTATAATTGCTAATTACAGTACATTAATTACTGTAGCCCAGGCAAATGTTAACATAACTACGTTAGTTGAGTTGTAAACCTATAGTGAACCGGTTCAATATAATAAATTAAAAAGGAACAGTTGTTTGATTTGTTATAATCCTCAACTTTACTAACATTTGTAACAGTATGAAATCCTAAACCATGATATTTTCGTAAATTTGGAATTCTCACGCTAAGATGTGTGTTATCGCTGGTCAAAGTCTCACAATCCCTAAGATCATATAATTTTTAAGAGTCTTGGCTCTGCGAGATGATGAGTTGTGCAGATACCGGACGCTGCTAGCGTTTCTACCCCCGTGAGGAAGTTATTTGGAACTTTTCCACTACTCTCGCAGAGGATATAACACATACACACACCCGCGAGATTCATTAAGGCCTTCAGTCATTCAGTCAGTCGGTCGTTCAGACATTTCGACGTTCTGTTTCTTTTTCTCTGAGATAAGTCGTAGTCATTGTAGTGTTTTTGATATTCGTGGTTATTGTGAGACCTTCGGCCAAGCAGCCATCTGCCCTCATCAGAAATGTTTAATTGTAAGTAAGCTTATAAATTTTATTTGTACAATTTATGTGTATTATAACCGTTTTATTATTATTTCTGTAAAACTGGAGTTTTGCAACTTTCGTTTGAATGTGCATAAGTTGTGTCCGAAATAACTATAACTGTCGTACACCTTTTTATTGTTGGTATAAATAGCCTGCCAACATTATTTTATTATTATTATTGAATAAATTTTACAATTTAAGATTATTTAGCTGACTATATTTTTTATATATCTTCACTTTCCTCTTTGTCTAGTTGGCAGCTAACTTTGGTAACCGTAAGTATAGAAATTTTACAAACATTCGTAATCAAACGATAATTTTGTGATTTGTTTCAAAACAAAGTAACAGCGGTTAAACTACTAACGAGTTCTGTTACACATTATACCTAACATCAGAAGTGGGATCAATCGTGTTGCACATAAGTTTGGTGATTTTGTTTAAACGTTTTATTGTGAAGTGTTCCGTGAGGTGTATTGTCAACTAGATCAAAGTGAAAGAGTCACTATATCAAGTATATCGTAGACCACAATAGCCGGATTGGTTAAAGTATTGGCAAGCACTGAGGTGGAGCTAGCAGTTTCATAATTGCTGACTGGCGATGCAACTAATTGGTTTGGTAATTTTGAATTTGTTGGTAGTCTTAAACTCGTTACTAACGAATTCAAAAGCGATCTTCAAATGAACAGTTTTTATTGCACGATGCAAGATACAATCAGCTTCTTTTAAAGTAGCTTTGTTCAATTTTTTTCTCTTATTTTTCATATTAGGTCCAGTTTTTTTGATGAGGGATTCTTGGAAGGAAAAAAATGTAGTTAAATTAGTTTTTCTTGATATTATTGAACCGGACGTAATAGATCAAGATTCTCATTTATTTAGTAATTTAACAGCGATAAAAGAACAAGTGCAAATTTCTTAAAACAGAGTTACTTAAATAATCGTATTCATATTTTCTGGCGACCTTGCAGGTTTTACATGCGTATAAGAGGAGGAGAGCAATTTGAACGTTTTTGATAAAAATCCTAAGTTTAGTGTGTTTTGATTTGTTGAGTTTCAGATATTTTCATTATATGAAATGCTTGTTTTTCATATTTTTTTTTGTTATTATACCAATTACATTTATTTAAGCCCCTGCGCCCGTTGTTACGATGCTACCTAAATAGCAAAATTCTTCAACGCATTCTAATGGTTTATTATGTAAAGATTGGCTGGATTAGTTGCAACCATTTTTTTTATTAGGTTTTCTTAGCATTGATTTGTACAGTCCAGTAATTTTAGATTAAAAAGAAACACGGGATACAAAGATGGAATTTACAATTGGAAAATACGAATATAATAGTGGTAGTAATGATGATCAATTTGTTGCTGTTGATACGGCTACAATGAATATTATATGGGTACATACAAGGCATAAGCGGGGAATATGAACAACATTGTATGAGTTGCAAGTTCACATATTCGCCAATATTGTGAGGACTGTATTGTAAAAGAAAAGATTTTGGTTCTTTTTTGAAACTGTTAATGTTTTTGGCAACTTTAATTTATTAGAAGGTTTGGCCCAATGGTACATAAAATTTAAAGAGATTATGGCAGACTGAGTTCAATGCTTGATTAAGCACATTTTGCACTTCTAAGCACATAATAATAATTAAGAATGATACTATTTTACATTTAAAACTATTATTGCCTCATGTTTCAATACACAACCGTTACCGTTAATCGTGGAAATTAGCAAGTACATCGGACTAAGAAAATTTACTTGAATCTAAACAAATGAAATTAATGTCAGGATGAACGAGCGGTTTAGATTTTTTTACAAATATAATAAATTTTTACATTTTGTTGTTTTATGTTTTAGGGTGTGACTGTGAAACATGTTTTATCTGTAGTCTGAAAGCTAGTCTATATGTTAGTGACAAGTAACACAATATGCGAGTGTAAGTCGTATCCCATGGCCGCTGAGGGCCGTCGACTTCTTTTAGATTATGGTTTAATCCATTCACTTGCTTTACTGGATGCAAGCAAAAATTCAGTGAGGGACATCGGTGGAACTCCAACCACATTAGCCCCACAGGAGCAGATTTTACAAGAGTTAGGAAAATGTTGATGATCATTTTATGGTTCCTTGTTGTGGGAAGTATAGCGATATGAATCTAAACATTTATAGGAAGTTAAACCTTTGGTGATCGTTTTGGTTTGGATATTAGAAGCTAGTTACGCTTAACATCAAGACATGTTGAAAGCCAGTAACGTTTTGTATCAAGCCTTGTTGTACGCCTATGGCGCCTTATGCGTAACTGCAGATTGGATGCCATATGTTTTAGAATAAGGAGTCTGGTGAATTGCACGAGCTCAGTGAAAAAGAAAACAGGAATAAAGATTACAAGTTTGGTTATTGTAATGCTGGATTAAAATGGCTCAGGAAATTAATAAAATTGATGTGAGAATATGGTACTGGATTGAAGTGGGCTCTGGGTCTGAGCAAGGATTTTCATTGAAATATTTATTTTAGTCTTCGTACCGTTGATTTAAATAGAAGTATTTGTTTTAAGCCTTCGCACCGTTGACTTGAATTGAAATGTTTCTTTTACGTCGAATTGAAATGAAATGATTAAACGCCGAGTTGAAATGAAATGATTATACGCCGAGTTAAAATGAAATGATTGTACGCCGACTTGAATTGGAATGTTTGATTTACGCCGAGTTGAATTAATTTGTTTGTTTTAGGCCTTAGTAGCGCCGAGTTGATTTGATATGTATGTTTTAGGCCTGGGTAACGCCGAGTTGATTTGATTTGTTTGTTGTGGGCTTTGGTAGCGCCGAGTTGAATTGATTTGTTCGTTTTGGGCCTTGGTAGCGCAGAGTTGATTTGATTTGATTGTAGATTAAACAGCCATTGTTTGGACCTTAGATGGTGGGTTCAAGCTTCATAGCGCTTCATTTCTGCAGAGTATAAGCAATTAGATGGATGTACTTTAAATAATATTATGTTTTTGCAACTCTGTTAAAGATAGCTGTGCGAGGGCGCAGTTTGCGGGATGGCCGTGTTAAGTGATGACTGTTATAATTGGTAATTATTGTACATTAATATCTGTAGCCCAGGCAAACGCCAACGTAACTACATCGTTACATCATAGACCACGGCTGGCCGCCAATAAAGGAAGAACAAGTAGTCAGTTGAGTTGTAAACCTTTAGAGACACGGTTCAATGTAATAATTTAAAAGGAAACAGTTGTTTGATTTGTTATAATCCTCAACTTTACTAACATTATATGGCTTACCGCAAATCATGTGAATTTAATCAAGGATAACAAAATGAGTTTCTCTCTCTTGCATATTTCACATATCTATCAGTAGATTGTATGTCATAATTATTGGTTACTTGATGACGTTGCTATGACGTCACTCTCATATGGGATTGTTCCGATTATAATTAGATTTTTTTACATATCAACTAAATAATATCAAAATTATTTTAGTTGATTATTTGTATTTATAAATTGATGTATTATGCGAATTGTCTACTCCATAAAGTAATTAAGATCTTATTTTATGATATAGTTAGTAATAATTTATATCAACAAATTTTGATTAGTGATCGAATACACATTAACTAATATTAAAAACATATCCTAATAATTACATATATAAAGTATTTCATTGCTCTCTGACGTAAATTTCAAAGATGGGTTGTTTACGAAAATTTGGGCAAACAATACTAAATGCTGTAAAGTGGTACCCCATATCAGCCAGTGAATTGTTAAAGAAGTTTAATATACTTGTGCATTTTTTTGGATATAAATGTTATACGGAAGAAAAAATTTTTGATCATTACTATAAACTTGGAACAATGAAGAATAAACTGGTAC